>OX327001.1:38759198-38769198 GCA_946800695.1 Geum urbanum | reverse complement strand
TAGAACTCCATACTTATATGGTTAGAATCATGGAGATGAGAGCTTCAAAACCCAGTACTTGTTTAAGCTCAACTCGGCCGGAATCGAAATCCACCATTAACCCCAAAATCTTCAAACTTTGGTCCATGGTTTCTCTCTCCACCGTGAGACATGCCGGAAAAAGAGGCCGGGGTTTGGTTCGGGACCTCGAGACGAAGAGAACAAGACCATTCCCAAGCCGTGGGGTGGCCGGAATGAACTTCGTCACCGGCGAGTCGTACGGCGTCGCGCATCGCCTCCCTTGCCGAGTTGACCGGTCAATGAAATTAATGACTGTGTTGACTTTCTCAAAATGGCAACCACTATTTATACCTGCTATTTTAGGAAACTTCCAAAATTAGATTTACGACAAACTTAAAACATTCGTAACTCTCGCGTCGTAACTCCGATTCCGATAATTCTCGCGGTAACAAACTCGACTCGACATGTTCTTCAATTATCACCCAAAGTCAAACACATCGACCAATCGGATAAAAAGTCAACTGTTCAAACCAACACATATTTAAACCGACTAAATAATCAACAACCGGAAATAATCACAACTTAATCTTCGTAACTCAGAATAATGCTCCGGAAGTTCCCACAAACTTGAAATTAAATTCTCTACAACTTCCGTGAAGGAACCGAAACCAAATTCTCGTCCGGTAATTTAGTCGCTAAGAGCATCACCATTTTAATCCGTTTCCGTCGAAACTTCAAATATTAATAACTTATTCCTCGGTCGTCCAAATAACAATCTGGAACCGCCCACAAACTCGAATTCACGCATACAATGACTCTAGAGAAGAGACCCAGCTCCAATTCTCGGCCAATGATTTAGTCGTTAACAAATCCGGCGATTCAAATAACTGTCGTAAATCTGCGACTACGCGATAACCTCATGAACTAAGTTGATCACACTGCTAATTCTGTTCTGGGTCGTCACAAATCCACCCCCCTTAAAAAAAAAATTCGATCTCGAAATTTCCAAGTCTGTCGGCTAAACATAGGAGTACTGCGTCTGCATACTGCTCAACTGCCCAATGGCTACGTCAACTGAATAACTCTAACAACAAACTCCACAATAGGAGATAGCTCCGTGCTGAAATCTCTGTATCCTCAAATCTCGAATCTGAACTGGCTCTACACAATCACTAAGTGTTCCTTCATAAGGAACAGATAGGGTACACAACACGTGGCAAACTTGAAACATAGTTCCACAACATGGAACACACACACACAAAAGCCAACGCTATAGGCGATGCCGAACTATACGGCACAACACAAACTCGCCTATGACCACATACAGATCAAAACAACGTGGTAATTCATAACTCCACATGTTTACATCAACGTGGCAATAATAACCTGTTTCCGCTAATCTGACAGTCTGTGGTAGCACATTCCACAAAGTCCGAATCAAATGTCAACTCAAACTCAAACCAAACTCGCTCCAGCACAATGGAGTACAATATCGTTCCTCAAAACGACATCACGCAACATCATAAACATAGTGGTCAACAAACTAACACTGGAAGCAATCTCGAACAGCTGAAACTGCTGGTCCCGAATCCTCCGGAACTGCAATACACAAGACCACAACATGCCCTCCAAGGTCTGAATAGTCCTCAATGATCGCTCGCCAATCTGAGGATAAGAACCGGTACTAACTTGTAGTCTGGTCCCTAATGCTCGCTGCAAATCTTGCCAACTCTCTGTTGTAGCTGATTATCTCGGCCAGCAAACTGAGACACAGGTACACCGTGGGAATGGACAACCTCCGTCAAACACAACTATGCCAGTCTGCCACTGAAATCATCTCTTAAAGTACAAGGAAATGTACTGAGTTCGTCAAATGATCCACAAAGGCCTAACAACTGGTATCACAAACCAAAGTGCATACAAACACACACAATCACATCAACAATCGCCACGTCTAACCGGAAATCTCAAATGGCTGACACTTCTCGGCAAGTCTCTGCCTCCTAGCCATCGCCAGTCCACAAATGTGGCATCTGCACACACAAGCTGCTACATTGTTCTTCATGTTGCGTCATGAGTAGTAAACTCGAAGTATCAGACACAACTCCGTACCACTAGCGCCAAACGCGCGCAAAACCACGAGCCTCAACATCATCACACTCGAACACAGCTCACATAGCTTGCAACTCGGCTAACACGGAAACTCGAGCCACACACACATGAAACACTGAAGCTCCCGACTTTCAACTGAATGCATCAGCAACAACATCCCAGACGGATGGTCAAAGTACAACCTCTAGCCTTTCCCAAACAAGCTCAAAGGTGCAGCCATGGTCGATAGTCGACCCCATACACCTACATTGCCTCAAGCCCAAATCTGGCCGAAAATGCAAGTGGATGAAACTCAAGTAATCAGTGCACGTCCTACACTGTGCTGCACGCCGTAGCAGTAGTATCTCGAACTCTCTGATGCTAACATAAGGACAGCTACACCCAAATCATACATAGGATATGTAGCTACATAAGGTTTCCACTGCCTGAAACCATAAGCCACTGCTCTGCTACACAGCATCAAAGCACAACCAAATCCAAACCTCGATGCATCGCCATAACCCACGAACTCGTCGCGGTCGTCAGGTAAGATCAAAACCGAAACAACGGTCAACCATCCTGCAGGAGTAAGTAACTCTCCTCGCGTGCATCGAACTACTCGAACTTGACGCCTTCTTCGTCAATCCAAAAAGTAGAGTGGCAATCCAAGAAAATCCTGCCCAAGCCGTCGGTAATAGCCTGCCAAACCCAAGAGACCTCTGATCTCTGGTACAACGGTAGGGCAATCCCCAAATTAACACGGCTTCAATCTGGTCAGGATCTACGTCAACTCCCTCGGCTGACATCACACAGCCCAAAATCTTCACGCAACCATAACTCACACTGGCTAAACTTCGCAAACAATAGATTATCTCGCGAAGTCCGCAAAACCGCTCACAATTGCTTCAGGTGCTGGTCCATATTCCTGGAATACCTCAGGACATTGCCAACGAACATGACCGCAACTCGTCCAGAAACCGTCTGAACACTTGGTCCATCAAGTGTGTAAGATCTACGGGGCATTGGTCAACCAAACAGCGTGACCAAGAACTCCTGATGCCCACACCGAGATCTGAAAGCTAACATAGCCATATCTGACTCATCGATCCTCAACTGATGGTATCCGGACCCGAAATCAATCTTCGAAAAGACTGAAGCTCTCGCGAGCTGATCAAACCACTCGTCAATCCGAAGCGGAGGATACTCGCTTTCCTCTGAAACGAATAAGGCTTTCGGTAGTCAACGCACCACCACGTCGAACCATCCATCATCCGTACACACAATGCAAGAGCACACCAATCAAATACGCGGGGTCGCATGAAAGCTTCTGAAACCTCTTCCAGCAACTCCTGGAGTCAAACCTGTAGCTCCATCAGCTCCGCTGGCTCTGAACGACAAGATGCCGGTAAAATGAGTCCAGCGCTCAATACAAGCTCAATGGTGTAGTCAATCTCCCGAACTGGAGGAACACCTGGTAACTCCTCCGGAATGCACCTGGAAACTCGTGAACCACCTCAACATCACCAATATCAGGCACAACAACCGTAGTATCCACATCATGAGCTAAGCAAACAACACAACTCGTCTCCACCATCCACTCGACCATCACAGCAAAACAGTATCTCGGGGAAAATCTGGTCGTCGAAACACAACCACCTTCTCAAGGCACTCGAACATAACCAAATGCGTCGTCGGTAAGTCCATACTCACAATGACATCAAAACCACGATGTCCAGCTATAGCAGATCCGCGGCTAACACATAACCTCCAACAAGGATCTCGCAACCTCCGGATGGATACAATACTCTCCAAAACCTCAGAAGTGGAGATGCAGGTACAATAGCCATGGATGTCCAACAACAGTAATCTCGAAGAAAAGTCTGTCCTCAAACAAGGTCATGGCACGAACTCCAACATGCCCAACTAGCTGCCCACGTCAATAGCGACATTGCTAATTAACTCATCCAGAAGGCTGCGTTGGTCACACTCCAGAAATGGTATCATGACCTTCTCGTGAACTCTGAGCTGCCGAACCGCTAAAACAGCTGGCTAAGGGCGCTCCCTCGTAACGTGACCCTCCTGGCCACCGAAACAGCAACTGAAAGTGCCCCACGAACACAAGTTACCGCAACACCTGCTGCATGATAGGTGTGATGATCCGGACCAGAATTAGCAGTATGATCAGCTATATACGTGAGTTACTGCATAATCGCGGATTTTCGACTGATGATTGAGTTGCCAGCTTTCTTAACGACTTAATTATTGGCCGAGAATTGGAGCTGGGTCTCTTCTTGAGAGTCGTTGTACGTGTGATTTCGAGTTTGTGGGCATTTCCGGATCATCATTTGGACGACCGAGGAATTAATTATGAATATTTGAAATTTCGACGGAAACGGATTTAAATGGCAGGTTTGTTAGCGACTAAATTACCGGACGAGAATTTGGTGTCGGTTCCTTCACGGAAGTTGTTCAGAATTTAATTTCGAGCTCGTGGGAACTTCCGGGGCATGATTTTGAGTTACGAAGATTTAGTTGTGATTATTTCCGATTGTGGATTGTTTAGTCGATTTAAATGTGTGTTTGGTTGAACAGTTGACTTTTTATCCATTTGGTCGATGTGTTTGACTTCGGGTGATTATTGAAGAATATGTCGAGATGAGTTTGTGTCCGCGAGAATTATCAGAATCGGAGTTACGACGCGGAAGTTACGGATGTTCATAGTTCGTCGAAAAGGATAATTACGAAGTTTCAAAAAAGGGAAGGTCTATAAATAGAAACCTGCTATTTTGGGCAAGTTAAAGACTTACCATTTTGGGATTTGACTGAGTTGACCGAGTCAACTCGGTGGGGGGAGAAGATGTGCGTCGGCTTCCACGGCGGCGATGGGTTTCCGGCCACCCCTTGGCTCGGGACTTGTCCCGTTTGGTGCGCCTCGACCTCCCGAGTCTACCCATGGTCACCACGTACGGCGAGGCTCGCCGGAGAGAGAGGAAAATCCGGCCAAAATGGAGGAGAAACTTGTGAATTCGGGTTCCATGTTTTACACCGATTCGAGCTACAATTTGGAGTGGGCTTTGTAGCCCTCATCAACATGAAGCTACCATGTAAGTTTGGTGATCTGATTTTGCTTGAGCATGGAGAATTTTGGATTTGAAATTTGTGTGAACATTCGGTTTTTCATGAAATTGACATGGTTAGAGTGAGAATTGGACTTCGGTGCAGTTATGAAAGTTGCTCAGTGGGTGATTTTGCATGGAATGGAGGTAGCTTCGCCGTGAAATTTTCCGGTCAGTGGCAGCGCCGCCGTGGGCGGCGGTCAATGTTGACTTTTTGGGATTTTCGACAAATTGCATGTCATTTGACTCGAAATCGCGCCCCGATCGCAGTGGGGAGGTTCGTTTTTCGAATTGAGCGTCCGAAAGTGAAGCGAGGTATTGAGGTGTTATATATGGATTTTCGACGATTCGTCGACATTGAATTATGTGTTTCCGAGAACGGTGGTTTCTTGTGATATGTCTTGTATTGTCGAGTTATGACTTTGAGAAATGGATTTTGTGAATATTCAGGTGTTCTTGATCATTCGTTTGCCAATGACTTTCCGCCGGATTACGGGTTAACGCGTATCGCGTTACGCCAGTCTGTGAGTGGACAGTTTATTTTCACGGAATTATTGCGAGTCCTTTATATTCGTTTTACGAACTTGAGTATGCAGTATGATTATGATTTTACGAGCATGAATTTTCGTACGAGATTATGTTTATTACGAGCATGTGTTATACGATTATACTTATATGTTGTTATGTGTCCACGAGTGGCCCCGTGTGATTTATACACATGCTCTGTACGCGTGAGGAGTTAGAGTCTCCCTCGTGTTTATGTACGTGAGGAGTTAGAGTCTCCCTCGTGTACCATTTGATTATTTATACTTCGACTCGCATATGTTTTATATCGTATATTTTATTTGGTGAAAGACATTTATTTTCGTCCACTCACTCTAACGTGTTTTATGTCTTTCCCCTGGGTTTTTCGGTTTCCGTGCCCAGTTTGCAGTTTAGGCTCTAGTGTCGCACGTCGTGGTCGGAGGCATAATGCTCGAGCTACCTTGTTTCTTCCAGTAGGTTTATTGTTCTACCTACTGTGGTATACATATATGTTTATACGATAGAGGTCGCTCTGAGAAATCTGTTGTTATGTTATACGATTTTACTCCGGATTTCAGTAAAGTACGTATATATTTATTGTTTTACTTTACTGTTGATATATTGAGAAATCCGGATGGGATTGGTGCCCACGGTTTGCTTTTTGTGGCATAGGATGAAGTGTATTTTCCGCGTGCAGGTAATGGTAATTCTACGTTAGTAGCGAAACTCTGCAAAAATTTCTACGGTTTTTGTTGGTTTGCATTTTCGAAGGGGTTTGATTCCGGTTTAGGCAACTAAATCGGGGTTGGGTCCTTTCAATAGGATCACCAACGATCGCCCAAACTCATACCACAGGAGCAAATCCACTACTCTGTGATCTCCGCCATCGTCAAACGGATCCTCTGCTTGATCTGATGACCCTCAACATAATCGAAAAGGCCACAGTCTGATGAAGTCAGTGATCCCAAGGTGTCGGAACTCAACCTCATCAAAACATCTCGACTAAATCCACTTTCCACAAACCATCACATCGAAAACCGCGTACACCTTTCCTTCTCAATAGCTTTGCCACTGAGTGCAGCACACTAAGCTCCTCACGGTTATCTCGAGGCATATCAATCAGACTCCCTCTGATGCTCAGGTTCAAACTCATCTCGAACCTCGTGCACTGCTTCCTTTGAAGCCACATAACACGTGCAAACAGGGACAAACATGTGGACAATGCATCTCTGCCTCAGGTGGGTAAACACTCTTCATTCAGATACTAGGTAGCCTGATTAAACCATTACCATATAAACAACACCCTGAATGTAGGCCATGGAGTCGCAACCGGAACTCACACAATAACAGCCCACCAAATACAACAATCTGACTTAGGCAAAAATCAACTGCCACAATTCTCAGCTCTGGGGCAACATGTAGACGCTCATACACACAACCAGGCAAACCGTGCCACACAATTCTCTGAACTCAGAATACTCATCCAAATCCACAGTTCTCTGGCAAATCACGCGTCGATTAATCCTCAATAGGATCCACAACCGTACCGACATGGAAAGAACGTCAAGGAGGCATCCTAATGAATAAAACATCGTTCACAACAATTGGAACGTAATCATGAAACTTCAAATATTTGAAAGTATATAACACCCGGAATATTGATGAGTATCCGCCGGCCGGTCGGGTCACCATTCCAGACATGCTGTACATTCTCAAATATCCTTAGTAAACACGACTACAGAAGTCTACAGAACCTATAACCTAATGCTCTGATACCAAGTGAAAGGACCCAACCCCGGTTTAGTTGCCTAAACCGGAATCAAACCCCTTCGAAAACACGAACCAACAAAAACCGTAGAAATTTTGGCAGAGTTTCGTTACTATCGTGGAATTACCATTACCTGCACGCGGAAAATACACTTCATCATATGCCACAAAAATCAAACCGTGGGCACCAATCCCATCCGGATATCTCAATATATCAATAGTAAAGTAAAACAATAAATATATCTATACTTTACTGAAATCAGGAGTAAAATCGTATAATATATACAACAGAATACTCATAGTGACCTCTAATGTATAATCATATACGTAAACCACAGAAGGTAGAACAATAAACCTACTGCAAGAAACAAGGTAGCTCGAGCACTATGCCTCCGACCACGACGTGCGACACCAAAATCCAAACTGCAAACTGGGCACGGAAACCGAAAAGCCCAGGGGAAAGACATGAAAACCGTTAGAGTGAGTGGACGAAAATAAATGTCTTTCACCACGTAATATATATGTTATAAAAACATATGCGAGTCGAAATATAAATAAAACAAATCAAATAGTATACGAGGAGACGCTGACTCCAACTCGTAAACAGAGCATGCATGAAAAATCTCACGGGGTCACTCATGGACACATCCGTGCTAGTATAGTCAGAATCACGGAGTCCCTGACTTCCACGTGATTCTTAGCCAGAAAGGCCTCGGTTCCGGGGTACCGCCCCACGCCGGTCAGGTCGGGGTTCCGCCCCTCCTGGTAGGCCTACCATCGGGGATCAGCCGAGAGGCAAGTGTATCGATACAACAACGTAACTGAGACTGTACTCTGTGTAAATCAAATAATAAATAGTTCGATGCAAATGCATGAAACAACATATAAGTGTATGTATACTCGTATACGCATACCGTATATGCATAATCGTAAAACACATGCTCATATAAATCGAAATCTCGAATGCATGCTCAAGTTCGTAAAACGTATATAAAAGACTCGCAAACAATCCGTGAAAAGAAATTGTCCACTCATAGACTAGTGTAACACAGTTCGCATTAACCCATGATCCGGCGGAAAGTCCCTCGCCAAACGAACGATCACGAACTCCTGAATAATCACAAAATCCATTTCTCAAAATCATAACTCGACAATTCAAAACAAATCACGAGAAACCACCGTTCTCGGAAACACGTAATCCGATTACGACAAACTGTCGGAAATCCGGAAATCACACCTCAATACCTCACTGTACTTTCGGATGCTCAAATCGAGAAACGAACCTCCCCACTGCGATCGGGGCGCGATTCCGAGTGAAATGACATGCAACTATTCGAAAACTCCAAAAAGTCAAACTGTTGACCGTTGACCGTTGACCGCCGCCACCAAACTGAACTTTTCCCGGCAGAGCAACCTCTATTCGACTCAAAATCATCCACTGAGCAACTTTGTCAACTGCATCGAAGGCCAATTCTCACTCTAACTAGGTCAATTTCATGCAAAACCGAATTGGTTCCAAATTTTCAAATCCAAAATTCTCCAAGCACAATCAAAATTAGAACTCCATACTTACATGGTTAGAATCATGGAGATGAGAGCTTCAAAACCCAGTACTTGTTTAAGCTCAACTCGGCCGGAATCGAAATCCACCATTAACCCCAAAATCTTCAAACTTTGGTCCATGGGTTCTCTCTCCACTGTGAGACATGCCGGAAAAAGAGGCCGGGGTTGGGTTCGGGACCTCGAGACGAAGAGAACAAGACCATTCCCAAACCGTGGGGTGGCCGGAATGAACTTCGTCGCCGGCGAGCCGTACGGCGTCGCGCATCGCCTCCCTTGCCGAGTTGACCGGTCAATGAAATTAATGACTGTGTTGACTTTCCCAAAATGGCAACCACTATTTATACCTGCTATTTTAGGAAACTTCCAAAATTAGATTTACGACAAACTTAAAACATTCTTAACTCTCGCGTTGTAACTCCGATTCCGATAATTCTCGCGGCAACAAACTCGACTTGACATGTTCTTCAATTATCACCCGAAGTCAAACACATTGACCAATCGGATAAAAAGTCAACTGTTCAAACCAACACATATTTAAACCGACTAAATAATCAACAACCGGAAATAATCACAACTTAATCTTCGTAACTCAGAATAATGCTCCGGAAGTTCCCACAAACTCGAAATTAAATTCTCTACAACTTCCGTGAAGGAACAAAACCAAATTCTCGTCCGGTAATTTAGTCGCTAAGAGCATCACCATTTTAATCTGTTTCTGTCGAAACTTCAAATATTCATAACTTATTCCTCGGTCGTCCAAATAACGATCCGGAACCGCCCACGAACTCTAATTCACGCATACAACGACTCTCGAGAAGAGACCCAGCTCCAATTCTCGGCCAATGATTTAGTCGTTAACAAATCCGGCGATTCAAATAACTGTCGTAAATCTGCGACTACGCGATAACCTCATGAACTAAGCTGATCACACTGCTGAT
>OX327001.1:38736698-38754198 GCA_946800695.1 Geum urbanum | reverse complement strand
GGTTTGATTCCGATTTAGGAAACTAAATCGGGGTTGGGTCCTTTCATGAATGATGAGATTCCATTGATACAGAGCCAATTCCAATAGACTTATTGGAGGGTCTCATTGGCGTTCATCTGGTAGGAATTGAACCTACAAATTCGCCAATTATGAGTTGGGCGCTTTAACCATTCAGCCATGGATGCTTAGCGGGGATCCTCGTACATGGTAAATAACCAAATTCCAATTGAAATGAAATTTTTAGGATAAATCAATGCAATTTAGGAGGACTTAATGAAAGGGCATCAATTCAAATCCTAGATTTTCGAATTGAGAGAGATATTGAGATGGATCAAGAATTCTCACTATTTCTTAGATTCATGGACCAAATTCAATTCAGTGTGATCTTTCATGCACATGTTTTTCCATCAAGAACGTTTTATAAAACTTTTTAACTCCCGAATTTGGAGTATCCTAGTTTCACGCAATTCACATTTACAGGGTTCAACAAGTAATCGCTATTTCATGATCAAGGGTGTAGTACTATTTGTAGTAGTGGTCATTATATATCGTATTAACAATTGAAAGATGGTCAAGAGAAAAAATCTCTATTTGACAGGGCTTCTTCCTATACCTATGAATTTCATTAGACCCAGAAATGATACAGTGGAAGAATCTTTTGGGTCTTCCAATATCAATAGGTTGATTGTTTCGCTCCTCTATCTTTCAAAAGGAAAAAAAAATCTCTGAGAGTTGTTTCCTGGATCCGAAAGAGAATACTTGGGTTCTCCCAATAACTAAAAAATGTATCATGCCAGAATCTAACTGGGGTTCGCGGTGGTGGAGGAACTGGATCGGAAAAAAGCAGGATTCTAGTTGTAAGATATCTAGGGATTCTAGTTGTAAGATATCTAATGAAACCATCGTTGGAATTGAGATCTCATTGAAAGAGAAAGATATCAAATATCTGGAGTTTCTTTTTGTAAATTATATGGATGATCCAATCCGCAAGGACCATGATTGGGAATTGTTTGATCGTCTTTCTCCGAGGAAGAGACGAAACATACTCAACTTGAATTCGGGACAGCTATTCAAAATCTTAGTGAAAGACTAGATTTGTTATCTCATGTTTGCTTTCGTGAAAAAATACCAATTGAAGCGGAGGTTTCCTTCAAACAACAAGGAGTTGGGTCAACTATTCAATCAAATGAAATTGAGCATGTTTCCCATCTCTTCTCGAGAAAAAAGTCGGTGATGCAAAATTGTGCGCAATTTCATATGTGGCAATTCCGCCAAGATCTCTTCTTTAGTTGGGGGAAGAATCCGCACTAATCGGATTTTTTTAGGAACATATCGAGAGAGAATTGGTTAGACAATGTGTGGTTGGTAAACAAGGATCGATTTTTTAGCAAAGTACAGAATGTATCGTCAAATATTCAATATGATTCCACAAGATCTAGAAGATCTAGTTTTGTTCATGTAACGCATTCTAGCCAATTGAAGGGATCCTCTGATCAATCCAGACATCTTTTTGATTCCATTAGTAATGAGGATTCAGAATATCACACATTGATCAGTCAAAGAGAGATTCAACAACTAAAAGAAAGATTGATTCTTTGGGATCCTTCTTTTCTTCAAACGGAATGAACAGAGATAGAATCAGACCGATTCCCTAAATGCCTTTCGGGATATTCCTCAATGTCTCGGCTATTCGCGGAACGCAAGAAGCAGATGAATAAGCATCTGTTTCTGAAAGAAATCGAAGAATTTCTTGGGAATCCTACAATATCCCTTCGTTCTTTTTTCTCTAACAGATGGTCAGAATTTGATCTGGGTTTGAATCCTACTGAGAGGTCCACTAGAGATCAGAAATTGTTGAAGAAAGAACAAGATGCTTCTTTTGTCCCTTCCAGGCAATCGAAAAATAAAGAAATAGTTAATATATTCAAGATAATTACGTATATACAAAATACCGTCTCAATTCATCATATTTCATCAGATCCGGGATGTGATATGGTTCCAAAGGATGAACTGGATAGTTCCAATAAGATTTCATTCTTGAACAAAAATCTATTTTTTGATTTATTTCATCTATTCCATGATCGGAGCAGAGGGGGATACACGTTACACCACGATTTTGAATCAGAAGAGAGATTTCAAGAAATGGCAGATCTATTCACTCTATCAACAACCGAGCCGAATCCGTTATATCATAAGGGATTTGCCTTTTCTATTGATTCCTACGAATCAGATAAAAACCAATTCTTGAATGAGGTATTCAACTCCAGTGATGAATTGAAAAAGAGATCTTTATTGGTTTTACCTCCTATTTTTTATAAAGAGAATGAATCCTTTTATCGAAGGATTAGAAAAAAATGGGTCCGGACCTCCTGCGGAAATGATTTGGAAGATCCAAAACCAAAAATAGTGGTATTCTCTAGCAACAACATAATGGAGGAAATCAATCAATATAGATTGATCCAAAATCTGATTCAAATCCAATATAGCACCTATGGGTGCATAAGAAATGTATAGAATCGATTCTTTTTATTTTTAATGAATAGATCCGGTTGTAACTTCGAATATGGAATTCAAAGGGATCAAATAGGAAATGATACTCTGAATCATAGAACTATAATGAAATATACAATCAACCAACATTTATCAAATTTGAAAAAGAGTCATAAGAAATGGTTCGATCCTCTTATTTTTATTTCTCGAACCAAGAGATCCATGAATCGGGATCCTAATGCATATAGATACAAATGGTCCAATGGGAGCAAGAAGTTACAGGAACATTTGGAACATTTCATTTCTAAGCAGAAGATCCATTTTCATTTTCAAGTAGTCGATCGATTACGTATTAATCAATATTCGATTGATTGGTCTGAGGTTATCGACAAAAAAGATTTGCCTAAGTCACTCCCTTTCTTTTTGTCCAAGTTACTTCTTTTTTGTCCCAGTTTCTTCTCCTTTTGTCTAACTCACTTCCGTTTTTCTTTATAAGTTTCGGGAATATCCTCATTCATAGGTCCGAGATCCTAATATATGAATTGAAAGGTCCAAATGATCGACTCTGCAATCAGTTGTTAGAATCAATAGGTCATCAAATCGTTCATTTGAAAAAATGGAAACCCTTCTTATTAGATGATCATGATACTTCCCAAAAATCGAAATTCTTGATCAATGGAGGAACAATATCACTGTTTTTGTTCAATAAGATTAAGATACCAAAGTGGGTGATTGACTTATTTCATACTAGAAATAATAGCAGGAAATCTTTTGATAACATGGATTCCTATTTCTCAATGATATCCCGCGATCAAGACAATTGGCTGTATCCCGTGAAACCATTTCATAGAAGTTCATTGAAATCTGCTTTTTATAAAGCAAATCGACTTCGATTCTTGAATAATCCACATCACTTCTGCTTCTATTGTAATAAAGGAATCCCTTTTTTTGTGGAAAAGGCCCATATCAATAATTATGATTTTATGTATGGACAATTCCTCAATATCTTGTTCATTCGCAACAAAATATTTTCTTTCCGCGGCGGTAAAAAAAGAATAAGCTTTTTTGGAGAGATATACTATTTCACCAATTGAGTTATAGGTGTCTAACATATTCATACCTAACTATTTTCCACAAAATGGTGACGAAAGGTATAACTTATACAAATCTTTTCATTTTTCGATTTGATCCAGTCCATTCATTCGTAGAGCTATTTATTCAATCGCAGACATTTTTGGAACACTTCTAATAGAAGGACAAATTTTCAGTTTTGAAAGAACTTATTGTAAAAACCTTTCCGATATGAATCTGTCTGATTCAGAAGGGAAGAACTTGAATCAGTATCTCAATTTCAATTCAAACCTGGGTTTGATTCACACTACATGTTCTGAGAAATATTTACCATTCGAAAAGAGGAAAAAACAGGATCGTTGTCTAAAGAAATGCCTTGAGAAGGGACAGATGTATAGAACCTTTCAACGAGATAGTGCTTTTTCAACTCTTTCAAAATGGAATATATTCCAAACATATATGCCATGGTTCCTTACTTCAACAGGATACAAATATATAAATTTGATATTTTTAGATACTTTTTCAGACCTATTGCCAATACTAAGTAGCAGCCAAAATTTTTTATCCATTTTTCATGATATTATGCATGGATCAGATATATCATGGCGAATTCTTCAGAACAAATTGTGTCTTCCACAATGGAATATGATAAGTGATATTTCAAATAAGTGTTTACATAATCTTCTCCTGTCCGAAGAAATGATTCATCGAAATAATGAGTCACCATTGATATCGACACATCTGAGATTGCCAAATGTTCGAGAGTTCCTCTATTCAATCCTTTTCCTTCTTCTTATTGTTGGATATCTCATTCATATACATCTTCTCTTTGTTTCTCGAGCCTATAGTGAGTTACAGACAGAGTTCGAAAGGGTCAAATCTTTGATGATTCCATCATACATGATTGAGTTGCGAAAACTTCTGGATAGGTATCCTCCATCTGAATTGAATTCATTCTGGTTAAAGAATGTCTTTCTAGTTGCTGTGGAACAATTAGGAGATTCTCTAGAAGAAATACGGGGTTCCACTTCTGGTGGCAACATGTTATGGGGTGGCCCTGCTTATGGGGTCAAATCAATACGTTCTAAGAAGAAATATTTGAATAGAAATCTCATCGATTTCATAAGTCTCATACCAAATCCCATCAATCGAATCAATTTTTTTAGAAATACGAGACATCTAAGTTATACAAGTAAAGAGATTATTCATTGATAAGAAAAAGAAAAAACATGAACGGTGATTGGATTGATGATAAAATAGAATCGTGGGTCTCGAACTGTGATTCGATTGGTGATAAAGAAAGAGAATTCTTGGTTCAGTTCTCCATCTTAACGACAGAAAAAATGATTGATCAAATTCTATTGAGTCTGACTCATAGCGATCATTTATCAAAGAATGACTCTGGTTATCAAATGATTGAACAACCGGGAGTAATTTACTTACGATACTTAGTTGACATTCATAAAGAGTATCTAATGAATTATAAGTTCAATACATCCTGTTTAGCAGAAAGGCGGATATTCCTTGTTCATTATCAGACAATCACTTATTCACAAACCTCCCGTGGGGCTAATAGTTTTCAGTTTCCATCTCATGGAAAACCTTTTTCGCTCTGTTTAGCCTTATCCCTCTCTAGGGGTATTTTAGTGATAGGTTCTATAGGAACTGGACGATCCTATTTGGTCAAATACCTAGCGACAAACTCATATGTTCCTTTCATTACAGTATTTCTGAACAAATTCCTGGATAACAAGCCCGAGGGTTTTCTTGTTGATGATAGTGACGATATTGATGATAGTGACGGGTGTGACCTTGATACGGAGCTGGAGCTTCTAACTATGATGAATGCATTAACTATGGATATGATGCCGAAAATATACCTATTTTATATCACCCTTCAATTCAAATTAGCAAAAGCAATGTCTCCTTGCATAATATGGATTACAAACATTCATGATCTGGATGTGACTGAGTCGAATTACTTATCCCTCGGTTTATTAGTGAACTATCTCTCCAAGGATTGTGAAAGATGTTCCACTAGAAATGTTCTTGTTATTGCTTCGACTCATATTTGCCAAAAAGTGGATCCCGCTCTAATAGCTCCGAATAAATTAAATACATGCATTAAGATACGAAAGCTTCTTATTCCACAACAACGAAAGCACTTTTTCACTCTTTCATATACTAGGGGATTTCACTTGGAAAAGAAAATGTTCCATACTAATGGATTCGGGTCCATAACCATGGGTTCCAATGTACGAGATCTTGTAGCACTTACCAATGAGGCCCTGTCAATTAGTATTACACAGAAGAAATCAATTATAGACACTAATATAATTAGATTTGCTCTTTATAGACACACTTGGGATTTGCGATCCCAAGTAAGATCGGTTCAGGATCATGGGATCCTTTTCTATCAGATAGGAAGGGCTATTGCAAAAAATGTACTTCTAAGTAATTGCTCCATAGATCCTATATCTATCTATATGAAGAAGAAATCATGTAATGAAAGGGGTTCTTATTTGTACAAATGGTACATCGAACTTGGAACGAGCATGAAGAAAATGAAAGATACTTCTTTATCTTTTGAGTTGTTCTGTCGGATCGGTCGCTCAGGACCTTTGGTCTCTACCTGGACCCGATGAAAAAAACGGGATCACTTCTTATGGACTTGTTGAGAATGATTCTGATCTAGTTCATGGCCTATTAGAAGTAGAAGGCGCTCCGGTGGGATCCAACCGGACAGACAAAGATTGCAGTCAGTTTGATAATGATCGAGTGACATTGTTTCTTTGGCCCGAACCAAGGAATCCCTTAGATATGATGCAAAATGGATCTTGTTCTATCGCTGATCATAGATTTTTCTATGAACAATACGAATCAGAGTTTGAGTTTGAAGAAGGGGAAGGAGAAGGAGTCCTCGACCTGCAACGGATAGAGGAGGATTTATTCAATCACATAGTTTGAGCTCCTAGAATATGGCGCCCTTAGGGCTTTCTATTTGATTGTATCGAAAGGCCCAATGAATTGGGATTTCCCTATTGGGTTAGGTTATTTCGAGGCAAGTGGATCATTTATGATGAAAAGGATGGGCTTCAAGAGAATGATTCGAAGTTCTTGCAGAGTCAGTATCAGACATGAGACAGATCTTCCAAAGAACAAGGCTTCTTTCAAATAAGAAAATTCATTTGGGACCCTACAGATCCACTCTTTTTCCTATTCAAAGATCCGCCTTTTATCTCTGCGTTTTGTCATCGAGAATTCTTTGTAGATGAAGAGATGCCAAATAGGCTTCTTACTTCCTAAACAGATACCTACAACTCTATATAAAAGCTGGTTTATCAAGAATATGCAAGAAAGGTACTTCGAATTGTTGATTCATCGCCAGAGATGGCTTAGAACCAACAGTTCATTATCTAATGGATTTTTCCGTTCTAATACTCCATCCGAGAGTTATCAGTATTTATCAAAGCTGTTCCTATCTAACGAAACGCTATTGAATCAAATGACAGAGACATTGTTGCAAAAAAGTTGGCTTTTCCCGAATGAAATGAAAATTGGATTCATGAAACAAGAGAAAGGTTTCTGATTCCTTAGCCGGAAAGATATGTGGCCATGAAACAGGGATTAAGTGCAACAGAATTGAATGGGCGGTAGAGTTGTGGAAACACCTGTTTCTTCAATATTTTGGACCTTAGCTCCATGGAACAATTTACTAACTACTACTGAAACATGGAAGAATTGAAATCTTAGATCAAAACATTATGTATGGATGGTATGAACTGCATAAACAAGAATTCTTGAACAGCGAACAACCAGAGTTATTACTCACTACATCAAAAAATTTCCATTTATGAAAGATGTAAATCCATTGGAAAATCAAAAATACGCATGTTGGATGAAATGGTTATTGCTATCTGCTACAATAACGACTCATTGGTTTAACTGAATAACTAAATAAAATAGATAGACATTTCTCTTCGTCTCAAGTTGACGGATCTTCTCAATTGAAAGACCCCCTATATGGATAATACACATTCCAGTTGACCAACTAATTCGAATTGTTTTGTTCTGAAGCAAAGATATCCGCGGGGCGGTTCGTCCTATTTAGATATTCATGGTCAACGTCCAGTGCCAAAGTCACTGAATGGGTAAGTCCCCAATCCCTAAAATGGACTATGGAATGTATTTTATACGCTGGGTTACAGGTGGGCATTTTACTTATTCCAATTCAATGAGCATTCTCAATATTTAATATTATGCCTTGAAGAGGACCTCGAACCTCCACGGTTTTTAGCACGACATTTTGAGTCTCGTGTGTCTACCATTTCACCACCAAGGCATCTTGAAAGTGAATCATATTCCATGAATATGATATCTATCCAATGCGATGTATGGAATATATGACAAGGGTCGAGTGTTAGAGTATTTCTATTGATCAGTCATGTCTGAATGGACAATCAAACCGATTTCTCGATTCAATAGAATCCCAAAGAGGTGAATAGGATCCCATCCCAAATAATAAGAGATATGTAAAAAGCAGGTCTGATTACGCCTATTCGTAATCCTAAATGGAAGGTAATAACGTAGGGATCCATATGTAAACATAGTTAGAATGATACGCTCGAATGACCCCTTCTCATAATTAGAATGTATATAACCCTATTCCGGTCTGGTCTGGTATGTAATGAACTTATAATCATGGAATTGACTCGATCATCAGATTATAGATTATAAGTTCATAACCCTCGCCCATTCTCATTTTAGGCGAAATAGATCTACTAATTCTTTGATTCCATTTAGTAAGAGGGATCTTGAACTAAGAAATAGATTCTAGAAGCTAAAAAAAGGTATTCTGAGCAATTTCAATAATCGGGTTGATTGATATTCCTGGTATAGTAAATGCTATCACACATACAATCATACTCAATTCAATGGAATTGTTTGATCTTAAAGGGGATCTTCTATAATTTCGCACATGAAGAGTTATTTCTTGGTTTCGTCCAATCATTAATAACTTAATTATTTTTAGATAACAGTAGATAGAAAAAACGCTTGTAAGGAGTCCTATTGAAACAAAGAAATATAGGCTGCCAGCCATCCACACCAGAATAAATTAAGTTTTCCGAAAAAAAACTTGCTAGTGGAGGAAAACCTCTTAAGGATAAGAGACATAGGGCTAAAGAGAAAGCCAAAACAGGATCTTTTGTGTAAAATCCTGCATAATCTCGAATGTTATCAGTTCTGGTATGTAGACCAAATGATACAATGCAAGCAAAAATTCCTAGATTCATGGAGATATAGAACAACATATAAGTTATCATGCTTGCATATCCACCATTTGAGCCTCCAACAATTATTCTAATAATTACATATCCAATTTGACCTATGGATGAATACGCAAGCATACGTTTCATGCTTGTTTGAGTAATAGCAATGAGATTCCCCAATATCATGCTAAGAATAGCTAGGATTTCCAGAAGAAGATGTCATTCATTTAATGAGAAATATAAAGGAGTATCAAAAATTCGAGTGGCGGAAGCTGAAGTAGCTACTTTCGAAGTAACAGAAAGAAAAGCAACAACTGGAGTGGGACAGTCAGAGTCGAAAACAGGAATCCTCACTTCTCTCTCTCATTTAGATGTGACGACCCGGACCAGAATCAGCAGTTTGATCAGCTGTATACGTGAGTTACTGCGTTGTCGCAGGTTTCCGACAGTCGTTTGAATTACCGGATTCGTTAACGACTAAATTATTGGCCGAGAATTGGAGCTGGGTCTCTTCTCGAGAGTCGTTCTATATGTGATTACGAGTTCGTGGGCGGTTCCCGATCGCAGTGGGGAGGTTCGTTTCTCAATTTGAGCATCCGAAAGTAAAACGAGGTATTGAGGTGGTATATATGGATTTTCGACGATTCGTCGACTTTGAATTTCGTGTTTTCGGGAACGGTGGTTTCTCGTGGTTTGATTTGTATTGTCAGATTATGACTTTGAATATTGAACATTGTGAATATTCAGGTGTTCGTGATCGTTCGTTTGGCGAGGGACATTCCGCCGGATCACGGGTTAACGCGTATCGCGTTACGCCAGTCTGTGAGTGGACAATTTCTTTTCACGGAAATGTTTGCGAGTCTTTTATTTGATTTATGAACTTGAGCATGCGTATGAGATTTCGGATTTGCATGAGCATGTGATTTACGATTATACGATTATACTTATACGGATATACGTATACAAGTATACATATACTTATATGCTGTTTCATGCATTTGCGTCGGAATGTTTATGATTTGGTTTACACAGAGTACAGTCGTGGTTACGTTGTTGTATCGATACACTTTGCCTCTCGGTTGATCCCCGATGGTAGGCCGCCTGGAGGGGCGTTTCCCCAACCAGACCGGTGAGGGGCGTATCCCCGGATCCGAGGCCATTTCTGGCTAGAATCACGTGTGGGTCTGGGATCCCGTGATTCTGACTGTACTAGCACGGAGGAGTCCATGAGTGACCCCGTGGGGTTTTACTTGCATGCTCAGTACGCTGGAGGATATGGTTTTACCTCGTGTACTTATTGTTTTATTTACCTGGACTCGCATATGTTATTTTATACATATATATCAACTGGTGAAAGACATTTATTTTCGTCCACTCAGTCTAACGTGTTTATTGTCTTTCCCCTGGGCTTTTCGGTTTCCGTGCCCAGTTTGCAGTTCAGGCTCTGGTGTCGCACGTCGTGGTCGGAGGCATAGTGCTCGAGCAATCTTGTTTCATCCAGTAGGTTTATTGTTCTACCTACTGTGGTATGCATATACGATTATGTATTAGATGTCGCTCTGAGCTTTCTGTGATATATGTTATACGATTTTATACCGGATTTCAGTAAAGTATATATATATTTATTGTTTTACTTTACTGTTGATATATTGAGAAATCCGGATGGGATTGGTGCCCACGGTTTGCTTTTTGTGGCATAGGATGAAGTGTATTTTCCGCGTGCAGGTAATGGTAATTCCACGCTAGTAACGAAACTCTGCCCAAATTTTGAAAAGTTTTTGTTGGTTCGTGTTTTCGAAGGGGTTTGATTCCAATTTAGGAAGCTAAATCGGGGTTGGGTCCTTTCAGTTTGGTATCAGAGCATAGGTTATAGGTTCTATAGACTTCTGTAGTCGTGTTTACTAAGGATATTTGAGAATGTACAGCATGTCTGGAATGGTGACCCGACCGGCCGGCGGATACTCATCAATAATTCTGGGTGTTGTATACTTTCAAATATTTGAAGTTCCATGATTACGTTCCACTTGTTGTGAACGATATTGTATTCATTAGGATGCCTCCTGACGTGTTTTCCGTGTCGTTTCGGTTGTGGATCCTGTTGAGGATCAATCGACGCGCGATTTACTAGAGAACAGTGGATTCGGATGAGTATTCAGAGTTCAGAGATTTGTATGGCACGGTTTGCCTGGGGATGTGTATATGGGCGTCTATATGTTACCTCAGAGCTAAGAATTGTGGCAGTGATGTTTGCCTGAGTTAGATCATTGTATTTGGGTGGGCTGATGTTGTGTGAGTTCCGGTTGCGACTCCATGGCCTACATTCAGGGTGTTGTGTATACGGTAACGGTTCCATCAGGCTACCCAACATTCGACTGTGGAGTGTTTACCCACCTGAGGCAGAGATGCATTGTTCACATGCTTGTCCTTATTTGCACGAGTTATGTGGCTTCAGAGGGAGCTATGCACGAGGTTCGAGATGAGTTTGAACCTGAGCATCAGAGAGAGTCTGATTGTTATGCCTCGAGTTATCCGTGAGGAGGTTAGTGTGCTGCACACAGTGGCGAGGCAACTGAGAAGGAAAGACGTACGCGGTTTTCGATGTGATGGTTTGAGGAAAGTGGACTTAGTCGAGATTTTGATGAGGTTGAGTTCCGACACTTCGGGATCAGTGACGTCATCAGACTGTGGCCTTTTCGATTATGTTGAGGATCCTCTGCTGATTCGTTTGACGATAGCGGAGATCGTAGTGTAGCGGACTTGTTCCTATGGTATGAGTTTGGGTGATCTTTTCACGCAGCAGGTGTTGTGGTGATTTGTGTTCATGGAGCACTCTCAGTTGCCATTGTGGGGACCAGGAGGGTCATGTTACGAGGGAGTGCCCTCAGCCAGCTGTGTTAGCGGTTCGGCAGCTCAGAGTCACGAGGAAATCATGATGCTGTTTCTGGAGCTTGATCAACCCAGATTTCTAGATGAGCCATTCAGAAGTCGCAATTGACGTGGGCGACTAGTTGGGCATGTTGGAGTTCGTGCCAGGACCTTGTTTGAGGATAGATTTTTCTCCGAGGTCACTGTTGTTTGATATCCATGGCTATTGTACCCGCATTTCCACTTCCGAGGTTTTGGAGAGTGTTGTATCCATCCGGAGGTTGTGAGATCCTTGTTGGAGGATATGGCTTAACCGTGGATCAGTTATAGTTGACATCGTGGTTTTAGTGTGCTTGTGAGTATGGACTTGCTGACGACGCATTTGGCGATGTTTGAGTGCCTCGAGGAGGAGGTTATGTTCGACGACCAGATTTCCCCGAGATACTGCTTCGCGGTGATGGTCGAGCAGATGATGGAGATGATTTGTGTTGTTTGCTTAGCTCATGTTGTGGGTACGACAGTTGTTGTGCCCAACATTGGCGACATTGAGATGGTTTCCGAGTTTCCTAGCGTGTTCCAGAGGAGTTACCAGGTGTTTCTCCAGTTCGGGAGACCGACTACATCATTGAGCTTGTACCAGGCGCTGGACTCATTTTACCTGCATCTTGTCGTTCGGAGCCAGCGGAGCTGACGGAGCTATTGTTTCGACTCCAGGAGTTGCTGGAGGAGGTTTCAGGAGATTTCATGCGACCCCGCGTATTTGCATTGTGTGCTCTTGCATTGTTTACACGGATGTTGGATGATTCAACGTGGTGGTGCATTGACTACTAGAAGTTCGATTTGCTTCAGAGGAGAGTGAGTATCCTTCGCTTCGGACTGGCGAGTGGTTTGTTCAGCTCGCGAGAGCTTCAGTCTTTTCGAAGATTGATTTCGGATCCGGATACCATCAGTTGAGGATCGATGTGTCAGTTGTGGTTTGGACAGTTTTCGGATCTCGGTACGGGCATTAGGAGTTTTGGTCACGCTATTTGGTTGACCAATGCCTCGTAGATCGTGTGGACTTGATGGACCAGGTGTTCAGACGGTTTCTGGACGAGTTGCGGTCATATTCGTTGGCAATGTCCTGATGTACTCCGAGAGTGTGGACCAGTACATGAAGTAATAGCAAGCAGTTTTGCGGACTTCGCGAGATGATTAGCTGTTTTTGAAGTTCATCCAGTGTGAGTTTTGACTGGTTAGCATGAAGATGTTGGACTGTGTGATGCTATCCGAGTGAGTGACGTGGATCCTGACCAGATTGAAGCCATGTTGATTTGGGGTTGATCTACCCTTGTACCAGAGATCGGGAGTCTCTTGGGTTTGGCAGGTTTTTGCCGATGGCTTTGTGCAGGATTTTACCGGATTGCCACTCTACTTTCCGGATTGACGAAAAAGGCGTCAAGTTCATGTGGTTTGATGCACGTGAGGAGAGTTACTTACTCCTGCAGGATGGTTGACCGTTGCTTCGGTTTGACCTTACCTGACGATCGCGATGAGTTTGTGAGTTATGGCGATGCATCGAGATTTGGATTTAGTTGTGTATTGATGCTGGGTAGCAGAGCGGTAGCTCATTGTTCCAAGCAGTGGAACTTTATGTAGCTGCATATCCTGTGTATGTTTTGGGTGTATCTGCCCTTATGTTAGCATCAGAGAGTTTGAGACACTATAGCTATGGCGTGCAGCGCAGTGTAGGACGTACACTGGTCATTTGAGTTTCATCCACTTGCATTTTCGGCCAGATTTGGGCTTGAGGCAGTGTAGATGGAGGGAGTCGACTATTGACTATGGCTGCACATTTGGATTTGTTCGAGGAAGGCTAGTGGTTGTACTTTGACCATCCGTTTGGGATGATGTTGATGTTGGTACGTTCTGTCGAGAATCGAGAGTTTCAGTGTTGCATATGTGTATGTGTGGCTCGAGTTTCCGTGTTAGCCGAGTTATAGGCTACGAGAGCTGAGTTCGAGTGTGATGATGTTGAGGCTCGTGATTTTTGCGCGCATTTGGCGCTAATGGTGTGGAGATGCATTGGATACTCCAAGTTGTCTACTCGTGATGCAGCATGAAGAAGAATGTAGTGGTTTGTGTGTACATTTGCCACTTTTGTCGACTGGTGATGGCTAGGAGGCAGAAATTTGCCGAGATGTGTCAACCATTTGAGATTTCCGGTTGGATGTGGCGTTTGTTGCTGTTAGTGTGTGTGTTTATATGCACTTTGGTTTGTGATACCAGTTGTTAGGCCTTTGTGGATCGTTTGATGAACTCGGTACATTTCCTTGTACTTTCGGAGATGATTTTAGTGGCAGGCTGACATGGTTATGATTGACGGAGGTTGTCCGTCTACGTGGTGTACCTGTGTCCCAGTTTGCTGGTCGAGGTAATCGGCTACGACAAAGTGTTGGCGAGCTTTACAGCGAGCATTGTGGACCAGATTACGAGTTAGTACCGGTTCTTATCCTCGGGTTGGAGGGTGATCTTTGAGGACTATTCAGACCTTGGAGGGCATGTTATGGACCTTGGTATTGCAGTTCCGGAGAATTCGGGACCAGCAGTTTCAGCGGTTTGAGTTTGCTTGCAGTACCAGTTTGTAGACCACTATGGTTTGAGGTTGTTTGATGTTGAATTGAGGATAATGATGTACTCCATTGTGTTGGAGCAGGTTTGAGTTTGAGTTGATGTTTGATTTTGATTTTGTGGGATGTGTTACCACAGACTGTCAGGTTAGCGGAAATAGGCCGATATACGCTTGAGTTCGATATTTGAGTTATGTTGATGTGTGCAGATTGAGTTGAGATTTGCTATGTTATTTTGATCCGTGTGTGGCCATAGGCGAGTTTGTGTTATGCCGTGTGGGTCGGCATCGCCTATAGTGTTGGCTTTTATGTGTTACGACCGAGGAATTAGTTATGAATATTTGAAGTTTGGATTTTAATGGTGGGCTACTTAACGACTAAATTACTGGTCGAGAATTTGGTTTTGGTTTCTTCACGGAAGTTGTTCAGAATTTAATTTTGAGTTCGTAGGAACTTCCGGAGCATGATTTTGAGTTACGAAGTTTAAGTTGTGAATATTTCTGATTATTGATTGTTTAGTCGATTTAAATGGGTGTTGATTCAAGGGTTGACTTTTTATCTGTTTGACCGATATGTTTGACTTTGGGTAATATTGGAAGAGTATGTCGAGACGAGTTCGTGGCCGCGAGAATTATCGGAATCGGAATTACGACGAGAAAGTTACGCGCGTTTCAAGTTTGCCGAAATGGATAAGCATGAGTTTCCTTTTTGGGAAAGTATAAATAGGGGACTTACTATTTTGAGAAAGTCAAAGATGGTCATAAATATTGTTGACCGAGTTGACTGAGTCAACTCGGTGGGAGAGGAATCCCGTCGACATCTCCACGGTGCCCCACGGTGGCGATGAGATTCCGGCCACCTTCGGGCTTGGTCCATGGCTTGTTCGACTCGCCTCAACGTCTTCTACACAACCCCGGCCTCACTTTCCGGCAAGCTTCATGGTGGAGAGAGAAACATTGATCCAAAGTTTGGGATTTTTGGGTTTAATGGTGAATCCAGATTTTGGCCGAATTGAACTTCAAGAGGTACTGGGTTTTGTAGCCCTCTTCAATGTGATTCTAACCATATAAACATGGTGTTCTAATTTGATTTGAGCATGGAGAATTTTGGGTTTGAATTTTGTGTTTCATTTCGGTTTTGCTTGAAATTGGATGTGTTAGAGTGAGAATTGGACTTCGGTGCAGTTGACAAAGTTGCTCAGTGCATGATTTTGAGTGGAATAGGTGCAGCTCCGACTTGAAATTCTCCGTCCGGCAGCGGCGCCGCCGTGGACGGCGGTCAACGGCGGTCAACGGTCAAAGTTTGACTTTTTGGACTTTCGGCAAGTTGCATGTCATTTGACTCGAAATCGCGCCCCGATCGCAGTGGGGAGATTCGTTTCTCAATTTGAGCATCCGAAAGTAAAACGAGGTATTGAGGTGGTATATATGGATTTTCGACGATTCGTCGACTTTGAATTTCGTGTTTTCGGGAACGGTGGTTTCTCGTGGTTTGATTTGTATTGTCGGATTATGACTTTGAATATTGGACATTGTGAATATTCAGGTGTTCGTGATCGTTCGTTTGGCGAGGGACATTCCGCCGGATCACGGGTTAACACGTATCGCGTTACGCCAGTCTGTGAGTGGACAATTTCTTTTCACGGAAATGTTTGCGAGTCTTTTATTTGATTTATGAACTTGAGCATGCGTATGAGATTTCGGATTTGCATGAGCATGTGATTTACGATTATACGATTATACTTATACGGATATACGTGTACAAGTATACATATACTTATATGCTGTTTCATGCATTTGCATCGGAATGTTTATGATTTGGTTTACACAGAGTACAGTCGTGGTTACGTTGTTGTATCGATACACTTTGCCTCTCGGTTGATCCCCGATGGTAGGCCGCCTGGAGGGGCGTTTCCCCAACCAGACCGGTGAGGGGCGTATCCCCGGATCCGAGGCCATTTCTGGCTAGAATCACGTGTGGGTCTGGGATCCCGTGATTCTGACTGTACTAGCACGGAGGAGTCCATGAGTGACCCCGTGGGATTTTACTTGCATGCTCAGTACGCTGGAGAATATGGTTTTACCTCGTGTACTTATTGTTTTATTTACCTGGACTCGCATATGTTATTTTATACATATATATCAACTGGTGAAAGACATTTATTTTCGTCCACTCACTCTAACGTGTTTATTGTCTTTCCCCTGGGCTTTTCGGTTTCCCTGCCCAGTTTGCAGTTCAGGCTCTGGTGTCGCACGTCGTGGTCGGAGGCATAGTGCTCGAGTAATCTTGTTTCATCCAGTAGGTTTATTGTTCTACCTACTGTGGTATACGTATACGATTATGTATTAGATGTCGCTCTGAGCTTTCTGTGATATATGTTATACGATTTTATACCGGATTTCAGTAAAGTATATATATATTTATTGTTTTACTTTACTGTTGATATATTGAGAAATCCGGATGGGATTGGTGCCCACGGTTTGCTTTTTGTGGCATAGGATGAAGTGTATTTTCCGCGTGCAGGTAATGGTAATTCCACGCTAGTAACGAAACTCTGCCCAAATTTTGAAAAGTTTTTGTTGGTTCGTGTTTTCGAAGGGGTTTGATTCCGATTTAGGAAGCTAAATCGGGGTTGGGTCCTTTCATTTAAAACCGTGCATGAGACTTTCATCTCGCACGGCTCCTAAGTGATAAAAGGAAGAAGAAATCATCTTCTTTGTTTTTTGATTACCTCCCTCGCGTATGTATATGAAAGGACCCAACCCCGATTTAGTTGCCTAAACCGGAATCGAACCCCTTCTGAAAACGTGAACCAACAAAAATCATTCAAAATTTCGGCAGAGTAACGTTACTAACGTGGAATTGCATTAACCTGGACCCTGAAAATAACACTTCATCCTATGCCACAAAAGCCAAACCGTGGGCACCAATCCCATCCGGATTTCTCAATATCATTTAATATCAATAAACAGTAAATAAAACTGTAATATATAACATATCCAAGAAAATCCGCATAAAACATGTATCAGAATGTATCAGAGCGACATCTAGTGTAAATATATACAATATATACATCAGTAGGCAAAACAAGAACCTACTGGAAAACACAGGTAGCTCGGATCACTAGCCTCCAACTGCGACGTGAAACACCAGAACCTAAACTGCAAACTGGGCACGGAAACCGAAAAGCCCAGG